>JAGMVL010001411.1:0-45859 GCA_019202695.1 Populus x sibirica
TCATTAAGGCTTTATATCATCGTATTACACTAAAGTATCGTTAAATTCCCTAACTAAAGCATGTTTTATAATAACAAGTCTAATAATATAATATATCTTTAATTTATGGTAAATGCTTGTTTTGAATGCAGGTATATCTCACAATTCAAAGGATTGATTGATGTGATTAACAATTGAAAGTGAAGAGACAAAAAGAGGACTAGGCTAAGAGAAGAGATCTTTGGTTCAATTCCAAACTGGAACACCATTCGTTTATTTGATCATAACTGGAGTTTTAGAACTCGGATTTAGGTCCACATTATATGGATGGAAAGATAAGACATAGACCTAAAACTTTCATGAAGGGTCCAAGAATCAATTCTGCCATTTTCAAGTTCAAATCTTAGCAACAACGGAGAAGTTGGAACCTGTCCGCAGCTCAAACACGTTCGGTTTTCAGCTCATATCTTGAGTTCTAGAAGTCCAAATGAGCTCTGGTTTTTTTGTTGGAAAGCTGAGTCAATTGCCCACAGCTTTCATGAAACAAAGGACTCAAATTCTGATGTTAGCAATGACGTTTTGGCCAGCCAACAATATCAAAAATCGCCAACAATTTCAAGAACCAAAGCTGACCAACAATGTCAAAAACCAGCCACCAAATCAATGGTTGGCCACCAACTATTTTCTTAGTCCACCAATCAATAGTTCTGAATCTTACCCTATAAAAGGAGGCATTTGCCATGTATTTAGATATTATTATTTTTCAGATCAAAATCATGTTCTTGCTTTCTTTCTTTATATCTTTGTAATGTTCACGTTTTCTTTCATGTTGTATTAATCTCTTGTTTATGCTTTTTCATTTCCTTTCATATACTTAGTTAACTTATATCATAATCATGTCCTTATCTTGTTTATTTATGTTTTTCTTCTTCAATATGTTTAGCTAAGTTAATTATGTCAAGGTGAAAAGGTTTTACTAATGGTGTTAGAATAGGTATAATATAAACTCAACATGGACTTTAATGTTTATATCCAAGATAAATTGTTATTAGCATATCTTATCTTTTTATCTTACTAATTCTTAATACCTTGCTTGTTAAATGGTTAATCTAGATTTATGTTGTATAATACTTGGTACATCGAATGCTTGATCCTTCATAGTTTTCGTACGACATCGTTGTTATGATAGGAACTTGATTTGTTGTTAACATAAGCTAGCAACATGAATGCCGATGATATTTATAAGTATGGTGTTACTTAGACAAGATAATTAATATGATCATGTTAATACTTTATAATGAGCCATTAATGATAAATCATCCGATTAGAACCTCCTTGGTGTGTGGTTTCTAGTTGAGTAATAAAAAGAGTTTATATTATATTTATTTGAAATACCATTAGTGAATCCTCTAACCTTGACATTTGTTTTTATCATTGTTTAATCCTTACATTAATCTTCCATCTCAAAGTTCTCATTAATTTCTTCCTCTTCCTCTTTTTATTATTATTATTATTATTATTATTATTATTTACATTCTTGTTATATGTTATATACGTTAAGTATGCTCTCGTGTTTGATCAAGGATCCCGACATTGTTGGTCTTGCCTTGTTCATTCGCATCGGAAATCTGTTTATATTATATAATATATCTCTTTGATCTTTTCATAAAATCGGTATATAAGTTGGAAACTTGTGACCCGATCTTTTAGATCATTCTCGGGTATAATAACGCCACGTCTTGAGTATTATTATTATTATTATTATTACTATTATTACTATTATTATTATTGTTATTGTTGTTGTTGTTGTTGTTGTTGTTGTATTGTTATTTATAATTTATACAATTAACCTCTCTGTGGTTCGACCCCGGTCTTGTCGGGTTATTTATTACTTCGACACTCCTGCACTTGGGAGAAGACATCAATCTTTTGGTCGTGTCAAGTTTTTGGCGCCGTTCTTGGGAGGTAAGTATTGTATAAATTTTATATTTCTTTTATTTTCTTTTGTTTTTTTTTACTTTTATTTGTTTTCTAATTTTGTTCCTTTTCTTTTTCTTTTTCTTTTCTTTTTCTTTTCTTTTCTTTTGCACTTGCATGAGAGTTTGGACACGTACATTAAGTGGTAAACTTTCTAGGAAATCCTCATTTTCTTTAGAAAACATGGCCGAAGAAGATAACCAAGTCAATTCATAATGAGAATAATGAGAATAATCATGTGAGAACACTTAGAGATCACATGAATCCAACAAGAACAAGTGCACCATCATGTATAGTTTTTCCTCCCCGATGCTTCTCATTTTAATTTTAAGCCGGTGTATTATTCAACTTTTACCCACTTTTCATGGCTTAGAATTAGAAAATCCATATTTGCATTTAAGAGAATTTGAAGAAGTTTGTAACACCTATAATGACTTAAATTGTAGCATGAACACCATCGGATGAAAGCTTTTTCCTTTTTCATTAAAAGATAAAGCTAAAACATGGCTACAAAATATTAGGTCGGGATCCATTCGTGCTTGGGATGAAATGCAACAACAATTTTTAAAGAAGTTTTTTCCATCTCACGAGAACAAACTCTTTCAAAAGACAAATCACCACTTTCACTCAAAAACCGGGAGAAACATTTTACAAGTGTTGGGATATATATAAAGACTTGCTTAATACTGTCCTCATCATGGTTTTGAAACATGGAGATTGGTCTCACAATTTTATGAAGGGTTAACACCTAAAGATAGGCAAATGATGGAATTGATGTGCAATGGAACTTTTGAAGATAAAGACCACGATGAAGCAATGGAGTACCTAGACTTGCTAGCTGAAAATGCTCAAAATTGGGACACCACAGTACGTGTGAGGCACCGGGGTAAAACTCAACCTCATACATCTAATGGAGGCATGTACAACCTTAGGGAAGATCATGACCTCCAAGCCAAATTTACATCTTTAGCTAGAAAAGTTGAGGCACTAGAATTAAAAAGAGTGGTCAAATAAAATCCGTTCAAGAAATTGTGTGTCAAATTTGTGAAACTAATGGACACTCAACCAATGATTGTCCAACTTTGCCTTCTTTTAAGGAATGTCTCCATGAACAAGCCAATGCTTTAAATAGTTTCCAAGGCCAAGTCATAACCCATACTGCAAACGTACAACCATGGTTGGAGAAATCACCCAAATTTCGGTTGGAAGAGTGGTAACAATAATGCACAAACTTCTGACCACCATTTCAAGCACAACATAATTTTCAAAATTCTCATGGATATGCACCTCCTTATATTCCCCCTCCTAGAAGAAATCTTGAGGAAACACTTGCATGCATTCATTGAAAAGCAAGAGACGATCAACACTCAAAATGCTCAAACCATGGCGAGATCTAAAAGATACTCTTGCAAAGTTCACATCGCTCTTAGTTTTCGGGAGAAAGGTAAGTTTCCATCCCAACCCCAGCAAAATCCCAAAGGGCAATACAATTCAAGTGCAAGTGGTTCGGAAGCCAACATATGGATCAAGTCAAATCGGTCACAACTCTCCGCAAGTGGTAAGGTTATTGAAAAACCCGTTCTTGAACCTTGTGAGAAAGAAGATGAGTTAGTCTCTCGAGGGTAAGGAAAGGGTTGAACTCGAACACCGCAAGGAGGAGACCGATTCCCCACCAAAGCACTTCCATTTCCTCATGCCATGACCAAACAAAGGAAAGTCAATCACAATTCTAAAATCTTTGAAATTTTCGAGACGGTAAGGATCAATATACCTTTGTTAGATGCTATTAAACAGTACCGTCTTATGCTAAATTTTTGAAAGATCGTGCACCTGTGAAGAGAAAACTGAATGTGAAAAAGAAAGCCTTTTTAGCCGAACAAGTAAGTGCCATTCTTGAGAATGATAATGCTTTGAAATATAAAGACCCTAGTTGTCCTACAATTTCTTGCTTTATTGGAGAACATAAAATTGATAGAGCTTTACTTGATCTTGGAGCTAGTGTGAATTTACTTCCATATTCGGTTTTTCAAAGTCTCAATCTAGGTGAGTTAAAACCTACTTCGTAACTCTTTTACTTGGCGATAGATCCGTAAAAGTGCCTAGAGGAATAGTTGAAGATGTGTTAGTACAAGTTGATAAATTCATCTTTCCCGTGGATTTTATTGTCTTGGATACACAACTTGTTGAAGCATGCAATTCAATTCCTGTTATTTTAGGACGTCCATTTCTTGCAACTTCTAATGCATTGATTAATTGTAGGAATGGAGTGATGAAGTTATCTTTTGGAAACATGACATTGGAGATGAATGTTTTTAACATTTGCAAGCAACCCGGAGATGATAATGATTTACGGAAGTAGATTTTATTGAAAAATTAATTTGTGATCAATTTGAAAACACTTCCAGTGAAACTGAGTTTAATGAATTTGATGATTTGCAAATGGTTTTTTTTAGGAAGAATCAAAGGCAAATAGTTGGAGACCAAAAATTGAGGAATTGCCACCACGATCAATTGAGTCCATACCTTCAAGTGTTCAACCACCAAAACCCGATTTGAAGCCATTACCATTTAATCTCAAATACTCATTTTTGGGAGAAAATGAAACTTTTCCGGTAATAATTTCTTCCAAACTTAATGTTCATCAAGAAGGTAAGTTATTGCAAACTCGAAAATGCACAAAAATGCATTAGGATGGACCATAGCCGACATAAAAGGAATTAGTCCTTTGATTTGCACACACAAGATTTATTTGGAGGAAAATGCTAAACCCTCTAGAGAAATGCAACGAAGGCTTAATCCTAATATGAAAGAAGTAGTGAGAAATGAAGTCATTAAGCTTCTAGATAATGGAATCATTTATCCTATTTTCGACAAACAAATGGGTAAGTCCTACCCAAGTTGTACCTAAAAAGTCGGGAGTTCTTGTGATAACAAATGAGAAGAATGAGTTAATTCCAACTAGGACTATTCTTGGTTGGCGCATGTGCATTGACTATAGAAAACTTAATTCAATGACTAGAAAAGATCATTTTCCTTTACCTTTCATGGATCAAATTCTAGAAAGAGTTGCGGTCATGAATTTTATTGTTTTCTAGATGGCTATTCGGGTTACAACCAAATTGAAATTGCATTTGAAGATCAAGAGAAAACTACTTTCACATGTCCATTTGGTACGTTTGCGTACCGAAGGATGCCGTTTGGATTATGTAATGCACCAGCCACATTTCAAAGATGCATGCTTAGCATATTCAGTGATATGGTTGAACGTTTTCTTGAGATTTTTATGGATGATTTTTCTGTTTTTGGTGATTCATTTGATGATTGTTTAACTAACTTGGAAAAGGTTTTGAACAGGTGCGAAGAGAAGAATCTTGTGCTAAATTGGGAAAAATGTCATTTTATGGTAACAAACGGCATTGTACTTGGTCACATTGTTTCATCAATAGGAATTGAGGTTGACAAATCTAAAATCGAGTTAATTGCTAACTTGCCAACACCAAAATCTGTTAAAAACATTAGATCATTCTTAGGAGATCTTTGGTTTTTATAGAAGGTTCATCAAAGATTTTAGTGTAATATCTAAGCCATTGTGTAACCTTCTAACAAAGGATAATGTTTTTGAATGGACTGAACATTGTGAAGAAGCCTTTGTTAAACTTAAAAACTTGCTTACTTACGCTCCTATCATTCAACCTCCCGATTGGTCATTACCTTTTGAAATAATGTGTGATGCTAGTGATTATGCCGTGGGTGTCTTGTTTTAGGACAAAGAAAAGATAAGAAACCCTATGTGATTTACTATGCAAGTAAAACTTTAAATAGTGCTCAAATGAATTACACCACCACGAAAAGGAATTACTTGCGGTAGTATTTGCATGTGAAAAATTCAGATCTTATCTTGTTGGCTCACATTGTTATTGTTTTTAGCGATCATGCGGCGTTGAAATATCTTCTTTCTAAGAAGGATTCTAAGGCTAGATTGGTGCGGTGGATTTTGTTACTTCAAGAATTCGATATCACAATCAAGGATAAGAAAGGCACCGAAAATGTTGTCGCGGATCATTTGTCAAGATTGACAAGCGATTCGAGATCCGACATCACACCAATCAATGACTACTTTCCCGATGAATCTTTACTTTGTCTCTACGATGCCTTGGTTTGCTAATATAGTTAATTTTCTTGTTTCGGGACATTTGCCGGCTCATTGGAGTACCCAAGACAAAAGAAAGTTTTTGAACGAAGTGAAGAACTTTTATTGGGATGACCCTTACTTGTTCAAATATTGTCGATCAAATATTTAGAAGATGCATTCCCGACAATGAGGTAAGTAGTGTCATTAAATTTTGTCATTCGAGGCATGTGGGGGTCATTTCTCATCAAGAAAGACAAGCGCAAAAATCTTACAATGTGGATTTTATTGGCCCACCATGTTCAAAGACACGCATGCATTTTGCAAAACTTGTGAAAATTGTCAAAAGCTAGGATCTATTTCAAGACGTCACATGATGCCTTTAAATACTATTCTTGTCATTGAAATCTTTGATCCGTTGGGGTATAGATTTTATGGGTCCATTTCCTCCATCATTTGGTTTTGTGTACATATTAGTCGCAGTAGACTATGTTTCAAAATGGATAGAGGCAATTCCAAGTCGTAACAATGATCATAAAAAACGGTGATCAAGTTTTTGAAAGAAAATATTTTGAGTCGATTTGGAATCCCTCGGGTCATGATAAGTGATGGTGGAACACATTTCTGTAACAAGCCATTTGAGTCTTTAATGAAGAAATATGGAATCACACATAAAGTTGCTACCCCTTATCACCCTCAGACAAATGGACAAGTAGAACTTGCTAATAGGGAGATCAAACAAATCTTGGAAAAAGCAGTGAACCCTAATCGGAAGGACTGGTCTTTAAGACTTAATGATGCACTTTGGGCTTATCGCCTTGCTTTTAAAACACCATTAGGTATGTCACCTTATAGGTTGGTTTATGGAAAACCTTGTCATTTGCACTGTGGAACTTGAACACAAAGCTTATTGGGCTATTAAAGCTTTCAATTCAAACCTGGATGATGCTAGCCATCTGCGTAAGTTGCAAATAAATGAGCTTGAGGAAATAAGAAATGATGCATATGAAAATTCAAAAATTCATAAAGCAAGAATCAAAGAGTTTCATGATAAGAGAATCTTGAGAAAAACATTTGATGTTGGTCAAAAAGTTTTGCTTTATAATTCTCGACTCCATTTATTTCCTGGAAAGCTAAGATCAAGATGGAGCGGTCCATTTATTGTGAAACATGTGTATCCTTATGGGGCCTTTGATATTGAGAATCCAAAGAATGGCAATGTTTTTAAGGTAAATGGACATCGTTTGAAAGCTTACTTTGATAATTTTCCTAGTGAAATTGAATCCATTGGTTTGAATGATCCTGTATATAAAGGTTGATTATATTGTTTTTCTCACATTGTTTTTGTGTTTCTTTTTGGTGTGACTCTTGTTTTGCTAGTCTTTCTCCAACCCCGGTCAAATGGCGGATAACGGTACTCGTGACTCTTAAGTCGGTTCTTTCAGTTTCCCATGATAACCGATATCGTGTATATATTTGTTCAATTCCTTGTTCCTTCTCTTTTCTTTGCATCTCTCCTCCACTTCTCTTTTGAAAAATGGACACCACTCTTGAAAAATTGAAAAAGTATTTTCCTGCCCGCCTCGTAATGCGATTACAAAAATTTACCGTGCTAGGTGTGAAAGATTGAGGTTGTTAATGAACCATGGAATTCCTGAAGATATTCACCGGGCCGATTGAAGCAAAGGTCCGATTATCGGGTGAGTCTTCCAATACTTTTATTTCATACATGCCTGGAACGGTAAAAGCACTTTTGCAAAGAAACGTCGTGCAAAACGACGAAAGTCTGTCACCGATGTGCCAGATGGACTTGTAATGCAAAATGTCGTTCTTTAGGAATGGTATCTATAAACCGTGAAGATAAAATACAATTCATTAAGGATGGCCCGAGTAAGGAGTCTTTAGATAATCTTCTATTAACTCTTGAGACGCATCCTAGTGGAGATGTGCATCGTGCAATTCATGATTTATGGCCTCATTTTCATAAAGAACATGATCGACTTAGTCTTGGGAATCGACTAAAAAAGACCTTGTTTGTCGGTTTTAAGAAAACTGGATGGGAAGCCTATCCCCGACCCATAGAGGGCGTTTAAGCCGTTCTTGGACGTAAAACCAAGGGAAGATGTGAGCCACAATCACAATGCTTGTACATACACATGCTTTTTCAAAAAAAAAACGACAAAAAAAAAACAAAGAGAGAGAGAGAGAGCGAGTGAGACTCTAGCTAGCCTACATATAGGTGGTATGATTGCATTTTCAATTTCTCATCTATAAAATCTTCTCTTCCTTCCCATCATTTCTACTCTACCCATTCATTTAATAGATATAGAAGTGTGTAGAAATGGCCGGTTCCTCTGTTCCTAAAATAAAAACTATTTGTGTTTTTTGTGGATCCAATCCCGGGAAAGAAAAAGAGTTTTTAGAATCGGCAAATCATCTTGGTCGGGTACTAGGCGAGAGAAAGATTCATTTAGTGTATGGGGGGAGCGGCCTTGGGTTAATGGGGAGTGTTTCAATAGCTGCATTTTTAGGAGGCGAGTCAAGTTTTGGGGGTCATCCCCAAAGCTTTAGCCGAAGGGGACATCATTGGAAAAACGATCGGAGAGGAACTACAGGTCTCCACAATGTCCGAACAACTATCCGTAATGTTTAACCATGCCGACGCCTTTATTGCTTTACCGGGTGGTTTGGGAACTTTAGAAGAGATATTTCATATTTCATCTTGGGCTCGGTGAACATTCACCGAAACCTATAGGTTTGCTAAATGTTAATGGTTTTTATAATACTTTCTTGTCTTTTCTTGATCATCTTTGTGGAACAACAATTTCTAACATTTTCAGCACGACAAATCCTCATCTCTGCTTGCTACTGCTTGAACAATTGATTGATGAACTTCAATCTTTCATCCCGTAGTTGATTCCTCTATGAGTCGACTTAATTGGTCAATCATGGAACGCCGTAAAAAGCTTAGATTGGATTTGAGCCTTAGTCTGTGACAACTTGTGTCTTTTGGTTTTATTAATAGCATAATATTTGTGTTTTGTGCTTTCTTATATTTGTTTAAAGTGTGTTTCAGGTTTGTCGGTAGTTCTTGTTTCGGGTGATGTCTTCTATACTCTATCTTTACCCGCCTTAGAACACTGAGGACAATGTCTCATTTTGGTTGGGGGAGAGGGTAGTAGTTGATATTAAAAAAAAAATTAACTCACTGTGTTTTCTTTTATCAAAACCATTTACAAACTCTCGCATTGTTATCACTTAGTTCTGCTCATATACTCATTTAATAAGTATTCTTAAACCTTCATTTTCACACACACACTTTAGCATATGATTGTGGGTTGCATAATGGACTATTACATTATTTATGTTCTTTTGTTAAAGGTAACAACTAAGGGAAAGGGATAATATATAATATGCAAAAAAAACAAAAAAACAAAAAAAACAAAAACAAAAAGAAAAACAAATAAATAAATAAATAAATAAAAGTAGATAAGTTTGGTTTCGTAGCCTCCTTGACTTAAGCAATTAAGCCCGAAGGGGTGTTTTAACACCTAGTACCCTAAAGTCAACCGACTTGGGAGCTATTGGCCCAATGCTTGTTACATGGGTTAAGGAGAAAAGCTTAAGGGAATCAAACATTGCATTATCTATGTATCGATATCGCAACCCGAGTTACTAAGCTCGTAGGGGTGTCTCAACACTGATGCCCTAAGACCAACTGGTCGGGAGTTATTAGCTAAAAGCTCGTTACATGGGTTCAAGATACATTGTATTATAAATTCTTGCTTTCAAAAAAAAAAAAGAGAGATAATAATCCCAACCCAAGGAAGTTAACCTTAAACATTGGAACAAAATTTTGTTTTCTTCCATGAAAAGCTCCATAGCTATGTTTTGATTTGCGAGCACAAAAAGAAGGTTTATTAATATCTTGTTTAAGAAGTATGAAGCGAGATATATAAATTTAATGAGAGTTTGTTTATTTGGATAGATTAATGGAAGTTAAATGATGAATACCTTGCTTTGTGGAACTTGCAAATTGTTTTTGTATTTTAATGCTTTGATTACTAGGGACTAGTAATAAGTCTGGTTGGGGGTGTGATTAGTACTTAAAAGTGCATTCTCATTAAGGCTTTATATCATCGTATTGCACTAAAGTATCGTTAAATTCCCTAACAAAAGCATGTTTTATAATAACAAGTCTAATAATATAATATATCTTTAATTTATGGTAAATGCTTGTTTTGAATGCAGGTATATCTCACAATTCAAAGGATTGATTGATGTGATTAACAATTGAAAGTGAAGAGACAAAAAGAGGACTAGGCTAAGAGAAGAGATCTTGGTTCAATTCCAAACTGGAACACCATTCGGTTATTTGATCATAACTGGAGTTGTAGAACTCGGATTTAGGTCCACTTTATATGGATGGAAAGATAAGACATAGACATAAAACTTTCATGAAGGGTCCAAGAATCAATTCTGCCATTTTCAAGTTCAAATCTTAGCAACAACGGAGAAGTCGGAACCTGTCCTGCAGCTCAAACACTGTTCGGTTTTCAGCTCATATCTTGAGTTCTAGAAGTCCAAATGAGCTCTGGTTTTTTTTGTTGGAAAGCTGAGTCAATTGCCCACAGCTTTCATGAAACAAAGGACTCAAATTCTGATGTTAGCAATGACGTTTTGGCCAGCCAACAATATCAAAAATCTGCCAACAATTTCAAGAACCGGCTACCAACAATGTCAAAAACCAGCCACCAAATCAATGGTTGGCCACCAACTATTTTCTTAGTCCACCAATCAATAGTTCTGAATCTTAGCCTATAAAAGGAGGCATTTGCCATGTATTTAGATATTATTATTTTTCAGATCAAAATCATGTTCTTGCTTTCTTTCTTTATATCTTTGTAATGTTCACGTTTTCTTTCATGTTGTATTAATCTCTTGTTTATGCTTTTTCATTTCCTTTCATATACTTAGTTAACTTATATCATAATCATGTCCTTATCTTGTTTATTTATGTTTTTCTTCTTCATTATGTTTAGCTAAGTTAATTATGTCAAGGTGAAAAGGTTTTACTAATGGTGTTAGAATAGGTATAATATAAACTCAACATGGACTTTAATGTTTATATCCAAGATAAATTGTTATTAGCATATCTTATCTTTTTATCTTACTAATTCTTAATACCTTGCTTGTTAAATGGTTAATCTAGATTTATGTTGTATAATACTTGGTACATCGAATGCTTGATCCTTCATAGTTTTCGGCCGACATCGTTGTTATGATAGGAACTTGATTTGTTGTTAACATAAGCTAGCAACATGAATGCCTGATGATATTTATAAGTATGGTGTTACTTAGACAAGATAATTAATATGATCATGTTAATACTTTATAATGAGCCATTAATGATAAATCATCCGATTAGAACCTCCTTTGTGTGTGGTTTCTAGTTGAGTAATAAAAAGAGTTTATATTATATTTATTTGAAATACCATTAGTGAATCCTCTAACCTTGACATTTGTTTTTATCATTGTTTAATCCTTACATTAGTCTTCCATCTCAAAGTTCTCATTAATTTCTTCCTCTTCTTCTTTTTATTATTATTATTTACATTCTTGTTATATGTTATATACGTTAAGTATGCTCTCGTGTTTGATCAAAGATCCCGACATTGTTGGTCTTGCCTTGTTCATTCGCATCGAAATCTGTTTATATTATATAATATATCTCTTTGATCTTTTCATAAAATCGTATATAGGCCGGAAACCCGTGACCCGATCTTTTAGATCATTCTCGTGTATAACAACGCCACGTCGAGTATTATTATTATTATTATTATTACTATTATTACTATTATTATTGTTGTTGTTGTTGTTGTATTGTTATTTATAATTTATACAATTAACCTCTATGTGGTTCGACTCCCTGGCCTTGCCTTGGGTTATTTATTACTTCGACACTCCTGCACTTGGGAGAAGACATCAATCTTTTGGTCATGTCAATATATATATATATATATATATATATATATATATAATTAATGACTCGATTTTCTCTGCCGATTTACGGATCGGCAGCCGACGCAATTTTCGCTACCAATTTCTCGCATCGGCGGTGACGTAGTTTTTTTTTTTTTTTTTAATAATTAACTTAAGGAGCTGGGAGGGAGGGGTAAAACCAGTTTTAGATAGACCAAAACAAGGATAAGAACACATCTAAACCAACCCCCAAACAACCCACCTCATTTGATGGGGAGTATAAATACAAGGAGGAGAGAGAGGATGATCCATCCTCTTCCCAAACAAGAGACCGCATGTCATTCTTCCCTTCCTCTTTCACAACATAAACCTAAACCAAACCAGTAGAGAGTGCTTTGTGAACGTGTGAGGGAAAGATGAGACCTTGAGAGAAGATTGGACAGCTGCCTAGAGGGAAAGGAAAAAGAGGGCTGGAAAACGTGAGAGGAAGAAGAAGGAGGAGAACCAGCAGGAGAAGAGAAAGAATAGTGCCAAACCTTCCTCAAACTTAGTTAGATTCGAAAGGTATGGGTCATGAAACTCCCTTCCTCTTCTCCTTAAGACCGAAACGGAAATGAAGAAGAAAACCCTAAGAAAATTGACCTAAGACCTAAGCTAGGCTGTGAAGGAAACCTGAAATTAACTAGGAGGACAAGGAAACAGAAATGAAATGAAGCCATTTTCAGAACATCTAACAAAGAAAAATGAATAAAATGGAAATAACAAATCATGGTAGAGGGTTGGCTTTAACTATGGGGTTGGCCAGCATGCATGTGTGTGTTCTGTTGGGATTTATTGAAGGATTATGTGCTGAAATTGATGGTTTCAATGTGTGTGTTCTGCTGGAATTTATTGAAAGATTATATGCTGTAATTGATGGTTTTCAATGTGTGTGTTCTCATTGGGATTTTGTTGAAGGATTATGTCCTGAAATTGATGGTTTCAATGTGTGTGTTCTGGCCGGAACTTAGTGACAAGTGTATATGTTGGGGTTGTTACAAGCATGTGTGGTGTGTGTTCATGCCAAAATGTGTGTTGTGTAGCGAAATTGTGATTCGCTGCCGAAAGCTGCTGTCGGCTAGGCGAATTAGCATTCGCCGAAATCGAAGTTGTCTACAGCGAATTTGTGATTATTTGTCGAAATTGAGTCTTCAGCGAATTAGCATTCGCTGCGAATTGTGTGTTGTGCGTGAAACCGTGATTCGCCGAAATTGCGTCGGCTGCAGCGAATTAGCATTCGCTGCTGAATTGCGTGTTCTGCAGCGAACTTGCGATTCGCTGCCAAAATGGAGTTGTCTGCAGCAAATCGCTGCCGAAGTTGAGTTGGTTGCAGTGAAATTATGATTCGCTGTCGAAACTGAGTTGTCTGCTACGAGTTAGCATTTCTTTGCCGAAATTATAGCGCCAACAGCGAAACAGTTCTCGCTGCCGAACTGGCTACCAGCAGTGAAATAGTTCTCGGTGCCGAATTGGCTGCCTGAAGCGAAATAGTTCTTCTTCTTGAATTGGCTGCGCTCGCACGAACCAGTTCTTGCTTCTGAATTAGGCGTACTACGCGAACCGGTTCTCGCTGCCGATTTCTACAATAAGCCTCCTAGGCAGAAATGACTTAAATGCTAGTAACAATTTCATGGCATGATGGTGTAAAATGTGGAACACTTGAATGTGAACATATGAACTCTTGAATAAGTGTGATGACGAATGTGATTCAAAAATACAAATGTACTGATTTATGACCATTGATGTCTTAGGTGGTGCGGTCGGGATTGGACCATCGTCAAGACAAGAACAACCCGCAGGTGGAGCAGGTAGGTGACTTACACCTTCCTTTTTCATACGTTGAATAATGAAATACTGTATCATGAATATTACCATATTGCGTTAGAACCGATATTAGATTGTCGAACGCTTAAATGTTGACAAATGGTTAATTAGCTTTGGCTAATGGCATCCGAATGGATAACCGAGACGAATGATTGATTAGCTTCGGCCAATGGCATCCGAACGGATGACTAGGACGAACGATTGATTAGCTTCAGCTAATGGCATCCGAATGGATGACCGGGACGAACGAGTGATTAGCTTCGGCTAATGACATCCGAATGGATAGTCGGGACAAAGAATGATTAGCTTCGACTAATGGCATTCGAATGGATGACCGGGACGAACGACTGATTAGCTTCGGCTAATGGCATCCGAATGGATGGCCGGGACAAATGAATGATTAGCTTCAGCTAATGACATCCGAATGGATGACCGGGGTGAGTGAATAGTTAACCTCAGCAATTGATGCCTTAAGAGGATAGCCGGGTTTAAGATTATGGTTGATTGCAAAAATTGGTGCATCTATATGTACTACAAGCTGTTTATACCAAGTACATGAAGAAATTATAAATGTTAATGCTTCATTTAACTGCCAGACTGTTTAGTTACCATTATTATTATTATTAAGTAATTGCATTCTCTTAAATGTTTTGTACTGCAAGTAGGGACGTCACACCAACGAGATGTCTAGGAAACCCAATACACGGGAACCTACTTTTGCAAGGAATCATGTAGATGCATTCTAAATCACAATGTATTTTGTATGAATCAATGTACTGAATGTATAACTTTTATTAGATCCTTTTGTTTAAATTCGTAATGGCTATTAGTAGGATAGGAATGCAAACTCATGTCTATGTATGTATATTTTTAATATGAACTTCTAATCATGCAACCATAATATTATGTGTTTATGTAAGATTCACTTTTAAATGAAATGTTGATTGTATGGATTGTATTTTGATGATGTGAGGGATCGGGTTCGGCGACACCGGCACCATGTGTGTCAGGTATATAAAAAAAAATTATTGTTGTTTTGGGCTTGAAAAGCCGGGTTGTTACAGTTGGTATCAGAGCACCTGGTCTGGATCCTGAGGATCACTGATAATTGTGTTGTTGTTGTGAATTTCAGGATGGTACGCACCCGACAAGGGACACGGACCGAGCCACCCTCCTTAGAAAGGAGGGGCGGGAACCAAGGTGCCCAAGGTTGGCAAGACGAAGATCCCTTGGATGATACGGCATCTCATGCTCTGATAATACCACCCGAAACCTTGCAGGGGGAAGTTGCGGTAGCGGGGGAAGGTGGGAGGCCTAACTAGACAGAGGGAGTACCCCCAGTTGCAGTAGAGCAGCAAGAAAGATCAGAAGCACAACCATCAACTATTCCAACTAGTGTGCCCCCACAATATATAGACGTGGGACTCCTTGTACAAATAGTTAAAGCAATGATGGAGGGCATGGTCGGTTCGGCGACACAAACAACTCCCACCACGCAGATTCCACAGGCAGCCCCTATGACTAGCATGACCACGGATAACGTGGTGCCACTGGTGCGAGTAGTCAAGAGTATGAGGGAAATGTGTTGTGAACCATATATGGGGGAACAAGATGCAGAGATAGCTGGAAGATGGATTAGGAAGGTAGAAAAGACCATGATTCAAATAAGCATACCCGAGGGATGTTGATTGTATGGATTGTATTTTGATGATGTGAGGGATTAGGTTCGCTGATTACCAGCACCATGTGTGTTAGGTATATATATAAAAAAATTACTGTTGTTTTGGGCTTGAAAAGCTAGGTTGTTACAGAGGGAGTCTATGAGAAACAGAGGAGAGAAAAAAATCTTCTTCCCCTGTTCTCTACGTGTCCAAGGGAAGAAGATGACATATGGTGCCGTTCAAAACGGCACCGTTTTTGCTTCTTCTCTTTTCTTTTTTTTTTATAAGTGAACAGTGTATGAAACGGCGTCGTTTTTTCCAAAACGCGTCGTTTCATTTAAATGGGAATTGGCGCCAAAACACGTCAGATTCAAAATCAGGCCTTCAATTTGCGCGCGTTTTGCATTTTGGTCCTTGGTCTCGGATTTCTTCAATTAAGTCCTTAATTGGCCATCAAACTTCAATATTTATGCAATTAAGCCCCTGATTTGACCAAATTAACTCTCAAAAATTATATTTTGACCCCATAACTTGAATTTCTTCCAATTAAAGCCCAAATTAACTCCAAAATCAATTTTTCTTGCAATCAAAACCTCCATAAATTCAATTAAACTTCAATAAAATTTAATTGAGTCCATAAACATCTGATTTTGGACTTTTCTTCCTCAAATTGAATTTTCTTTATTAACAGGACTCTCATCAGTCAACAAAATACTGCCAAATTTTAATCTTTGTAATTTTGAACCTCCTCAACCAATTTTTGACCATTTTTAGGGCGCTCTAGCATTCTCTTCTCATTGCTATTATTTTTTGATAATATTTTCTTGATTGTTTTTGTATTTTATTATTTTTTGTGCGGGGACCCAAAAATGGGTTACAACACTTTTCATCATAACTATGTTCTTATCTGGTTTATTTATGTTTCTCTTCTTCACAATGTTTAGCTAAGTTTATTATGTCAAGGTGAAAAGGTTTCACTAATGGTATTAGAATAGGTATAATATAAACTCAACATGGACTTCAATGTTTATATCCAAGAAAGTTTGTTATTAACATGTCTTATCTTTTTATCTTACTAATTCTTAATACCTTGGTTGTTAAATAATTAATCTAGATTTGTGTTGTACAACCCTTGGTACAACAAATACTTGACACTTTCATAGCCTTTATGGTATAACCGACACCTATGCTATGAAAGGAACTTGATTAGTTGTTAACATAAGCTAACATCATGAATTCCTGATAATATTTAAAAGTATGGTGTTACTAAAATAAGATAATTAATATGATCATGTTAAAAATTTATAATGAACGATAAAACATCCTATTGGAACCTCCTTTGTGTGTGGTTTCCAGTTGATTAATAAAAAGAGTTTATACTATACTTATTTCTAATACTATTAGTGGATCCTCTAACCTTGATAATTTCTTTTATCTTTGATTAATACTCACATCAATATCACATCTCAAAAGTTCTCTTCAACTCCTTTTCATTTGTTGTTTATAATTTTATATAGTTCACCTCCCTATGGTTCGACCCCGGTCTTGTCGGGTTATTTATTACTTCGACACTCCTGCACTTGGGATAAGACATCAATCTTTTGATCGTGTCAACTATTTCTGAGTCAACAGGGGCTGTGAGCGTTGACAAATCCATGCATCAGCTCTGGAACCAGTTTCAGTGATGATTTATGAGTCTGTAGCGACTCAGTTTTCCTTGACTATTTCTAAGTCAACAAGGGTTGTGTGCGCTGACGAATCCATATGTCACTGGTGGAAGTAGTTTCAGTGACTGTTTCTTAGGCGGCAGCGACTTAGTCTTCATTAACTATTTTTGAGTCAACAAGGGCTGTGTGCGCTGAAGAATCCATGCGTCACCTATGTAAGCAATTTCATTAATGGTTTTTGAGTCAACAGCAACTCGGTTTTCCTTGAATGTTTCTGAGTCAACAGGGGTTATGAGCGCTGATGAATCCATGCGTCAACTCTGGAACCAGTTTCGATGACTTTTTCTGAGTCGACAACTATTCAGTTTTCGTTGACTATTTCAAAGTCAATAAGGGCTGAGCGTGCTGACGAATCCATGCGTCAACTCTGGAAACAGTTTCGGTGATGAATACTAAGTCAGCAGCGACTCAGTTTTCCTTGACTATTTCTGACTCAACAGGGGCAAAGTGCACTGATGAATCCATGCATCACATGTGGAAGCAGTTTCAGTGATGATTTTGAGTCGGCAGTGACTCAGTTTTCCTTGACTAATTCTGAGCCAACAAATGTGTGAGTGACAAATCCATGTGTCGGCTCGGAAGCAATTTCAGTGATGATTTTTAAGTCAGCAACGACTCAGTTTTTATCGACTATTTCTAACTCAACAGGGGCTGTGTGTGCTGACAAATCCATGCATCACCTGTGGATGCAGTTTCCTTGATAATTTCTGAGTCGGCAACGACTCAGTTTTCCTTGACTATTTTTGAGTCACTAGGGGCTATGTGCGCTGATGAATCAATGCGTCACCCGTGGAAGCAATTTCGGTGACTATTTCTGAGTTGGCAGCAACTCCTTTTTCCTTGACTATTTGTGAGTCAACATGGGCTGCGTGCGATGACGAATCCATGCGTCAGCTCTGGAACCAGTTTCGGTATCGATTTCTGAGTCGGCAATGACGCAGTTTTCCTAGATCAAGTTTCGAGCCAACGGGGGTGTGCGCTAACGAATCCATGCGTCATCTCTGGAAGCAGTTTCGGTGATGATTTTTGAGTCGGCAACGACTCGGTTTTCCTTGACTCTTTCTGTGTCAACCGGTGTGTGGGCAGACAAATCCAGGCATCAGCTATAGAAGTAGTTTGGTTGACAATTTTTGCATCAACATAGACTCAATTTTCCTTGTCTATTTCCGAGTCAACAGAGGTTGTGTGCGCTGACGAATCCATGAGTCAGCTGTGGAAGCAGTTTTGGTGATGATTTATGAGTGGGCAGCGACATAGATTACCTTGACAATTTCTAAGACAACAATGGTTGTGTGCACTGACGAATCCATGCATCACTTATGGAAGTTGTTTCGTTCATGATTGTTGAGTCGACAACGACTTAGTTATCCTTGACTATTTCAGAGTCAATAGTGGCTGTGTGCGCTGACGAATCCATGCATCAACTGTGGAAGCAGTTTTGTTGAGCATTTTTTAGTCGGCAGCGACTCAGTTTTTCTCGTCTATTTCTGCGTCAATAGGGGATGTTTGCACTTACAAATTCATCGTCACCTGTGGAAGCTATTCCATTGATGATTTCTGAGTTGACAGCGACGTAGTTTTCTTATACTATTTCAGAGTCAATAGTGGTTGTGTGCGCTGGTGAATCCTTGTGTCAGCTGCCGAAGTAGTTTCGTTGATGATTTCTACATCGGCATCCACTTAGTTTTCCTTGACTATTTCCCGAGTCAACGGGGGCCTTGTGCTTTTGACGAATCCATGCATCACCTGTGGATGCAGTTTCCTTGACAATTTCTGAGTCGGCAGCGACTCCATTTTCCTTGACTATTTCTGAGTCAACAGGGGCTGTGTGCACTTACAAATTCATGTGTCACGTGTGGAAGCTGTTTTGTTGATGATTTTTGAGTCAGCAGCGACGCAATTTTCCTTTACTATTTTAGAGTCAACAATGGCTGTTTGCGCTGACGAACCCATGCGTTAGCTGGGGATGCAGATTTGTGGATGATTTTTGAGTCGGCAACGACTTAGTTTTCCTTGATTATTCCTAAGTTAACAGTGGTTGTGTGCGCTGACGAATCTATGTGTCACCTGTGGAAGTAGTTTCGTTGACGATTTCTGAGTCGGTAGTGACTCAGTTTTCCTTGATGATTTCTGAGTGAACAGGGCTGTGTGCGCTGAGGAATTCATGCGTCACCTATGGAATCAGTTTCATTGACAATTTTTTAGTCGACAGTGACTCAGTTTTCCTTCACTATTTCTGAGTCAATAAGGGATGTATGCGCTAACGAATTCATGCGTCACCTATGGAAGCAGTTTCATTGACCATTTTTGCATCAAGAGGGGCTGTGTGTGCTTACAAATTCAGGCGTCACCTGTGGAAGCTGTTTCGTTGATGATTTCTGAGTCGGCAGCGACTCAGTTTTCCTTGATGATTTCTGAGTGAACAGGGGCTGTGTGCGCTGACGAATTCATGCGTCACCTATGGAAGCAGTTTCATTAACCATTTTTTAGTCGGCAACGACTTAGTTTTCCTTGACTATTTCTGAGTCAATAGGGGTTGTTTGCGCTAACGAATTCATGTGTCACCTATGGAAGTTGTTTCATTGACCCTTTTTTAATCGGTAGCGACTCAGTTTTCTTCGTCTATTTCTGCGTCAATAGGGGCTGTCTACGTTTACAAATTCATGCGTCACCTGTGGAAGTTGTTTTGTTGACGATTTCTGAGTCGGCATCGACGTAGTTTTCCTTTACTATTTTAGAGTCAACAGTGGTTGTGGGCGTTGACAAATCCATGTGTCAACTGTGGAAGCAATTTCGGTGACCATTTCTAAGTCAATAAGGACTCTGTGCACTGACAAAATTTGCTAGGTATATAAGTGATTTGAACTTGGTGATTTATCTATATGATTTAAATTTAATAGTCTATGTCTATGTGATCAGTATGAATAAAATGTTGTGATGACATTGATTAGTTATCCGAGTTTGGATAGCTAATGGTATCAATGGAGCTCCATTGGTGCCGACATTCCTTAATTGAATAGTCGATCCCGGGTAATTGGGTGACTAATGATGTTAGTAAAGATTACTAACATCAGCATGGTTACTCCCAGTTAAGGGAGAAAGATAAATTGTAATGATATCAATGGGTCGCATTGGTATCGGTAACCATTTCTAGTGTAATTAGCTACTCAGGGTAAGGAAGCTAATGATATCAAGGGTTCTTGACATCCGTAACTTAGATGGTAAACCAGATGTGGATAAGAATTGATTAACTATTATGGGTTAGGAATAGTTAATGATATCAATCGATTGTATTGATATCGGTACTTGAATGGAATTGATTAGTCTAACCCTGTAATGAGAGACTAATGATACTAATGATATTCATTAGTATCGGCAATTAATTTCTAGAGAATGGGATGAGAAGTGTTAATTAGTTATTTTGAAAGAACGGGATAAGCTAATGATATTGAGAGAAGAACATATGTGTATCAAATGAGGATTGATCCATAAAGAGATGGTGTTCAAAATCATTTTAGTCGTACTGTGATTTCCAAGATGAAATTATTCTCGGTAATTGATTAGGATATTAGATGGAAAATGCATATTGTAAAGAAATCTATGTCTAAATTTTATGCGTCAAAAGAAATGCCATGAAAATTATTACCTATCATTGTTATTATTATTGTTATTACCTTTTTATATTTATATGTAAATGTTATTTGTTATTTTCAAGTCCATCGGGGTTACATCAGGAGTGATCTTAGTTTAGCTATCTTTTGCTATGTAATTATGTTGTAATTCAAGACACTTATCTCCTAAACTTAAAATATAGTATTGACCCGTAAATTCAGATGTATGACTTTGATCTAATGATGTAATTCTAAGTACATACTTTAACCATGCATATTTTATAGTTGAAATTGGATCTTTCACATGAATTTCATTATATGATATTATTATGCATGATATAGTTTATGTAATGATAATATGTAGCAATTGAATTATGCCTTGTTTTCTTTTGTGAACTTGAATTTTGTAATATTATTGAATAAGATGCGTTGTGTTGTTGATGATGATGAGTTTGGTTGAGATCTATGATGATTGGATAGAGTTGTGAAATGATATATGAAATGTAAATCTGGTATTGTCGATAACTTGAGACCTCTTGATATATGGGAGACTCCACTGAATTTTCGGTAGAAATTTTAATGGATTTAAAAAATAATTCCTAAAATTTCCAGTTACATGTTGTGTGTTATCCCAGAAATTGGGACTGTTATAAGAAATTTCGGTAGAGTACATGTTAATTTTAAAGAATTAATATTCATCTTGAAAAAGGAACATGTTAAAAAAAAATCACCTCAATTTTCTTTGAGTTTATTGTTTTTAACGTGTCCTAGATATTAGGGTTGTTACAATCTCTCTTTAAATTAACTTTGAAAACAATATTTCAAAAATACTCACATGTTAATGTAAGCTTTGTTTTTGCTCTTTTTCATATGCCTCTTTCTTTTTTTCCAAAAACCATTTAGAGCATACTATCATTTCTTTCTCTACTTAGCATAAATTCTTGTCAAGATATTTTTGTTTTTCATCAGGTATATTATTAATTTTTTTTCTTTCTTTTATTTTGTTTTTGTTTTTGTTTTTGCAAGAGTTATTTATTTCAATTTTTTTTTGTTTAGCTCAACCAATTATGCGTGGATGATGAGTTTTTTTTTTTTTTTTGTAATATGCATGGATGATGGTTGATTAATGTGTGAATTGGTATGAATTAAAAATAAGTAGAGATTGAAAAGTAGTATTTAAAATTATAACTAAGAGTTGTGGTATCTTTTTGAATTATTAATATTGTTAAAATTATATTAATCATTAACTTTTCTATTTGGTAATGAGATTTGCATTGATATTTATTTTACTTAAGTTTGATTTGAGTAAAATATTAGAATTTTTATTAGAATATAGAATATTTTTTCTCATTTCATGAAAAAATTTTGATTGAAAAGTTATTTTTAATAAAAAAAAATTTAGAATTTTTTTCAATTAATATGAAATATGTCTATTTATATTTTCTTTAAAATACTTATATTTTATCTCATTTTAAATAAACATAAGAGTTCTTGTAAAATAAATAGGTTTTTTTAATAGAAATAACAATATTAATATTATTAATTCAATTCATTTCCACATGTATTTTAAATAGTATAATTAAATTTAATTATATAATTTTATATTTAATTTTAAACCTAAGAATTTAATAGAATATCAATTAAACTTAAATAACTGAATTCAATTTAGGATATGATTTGATTTTAAAATATGTGTAAGTGACATGGGATAAATTTCGGTAAATGGTATCGCAAGGTTGGAACTCCACGCCAGTTAACGTAGACGGGGTAAGTATTTTACACTTGGTGTATTGTTTTAAGAAGAAGAAGAAGAAGAAGAAAAGCCAAAAAGATTTCCTTGCTGCTAGTTTCTTTCCCGGTGTATAACTCTCTCTCCATAGACAGACAGCCACAGCCAGGCAGCCCCTCGTTTCATTTCAAATATAAGTATAAAAGGAGCAGACAGTTGAAAATCTCCTCTCTTATCCTTTTCCTATTTACACACACACACACACACACAAAACAGTAAAAGTAAAAGCCAGATCACAATCATTCTTTTTCCTTTCATTGCATGTATTTTCAATCGTGGGTGATGGGTGTATTTATAAAATCTTGATTCTTTTTGGTGGTGAATCGTGAAGAAAGATGAGGAGGCGACCGGCAGAGTACCGGCGCCCAGTTAGAAGGAGGTTATCGCAGTGGATCTTGGCGCTTCTCGGGATGTTCGTGATTGCAGGATTGGTATTGTTTGTGTTTCACCACAATCACCATGAAGATCAGGTCAAGCAGCCAATGATGGTAAGATTTACTTCCATAATAAGAATCCCTTTTTCTTTACCCCTTCCATATGTCTATTTGATCTTGTATGTTTCTATCAGTTTGATTTTTAATTGTGTTTCGTTTTGATAAATTCAGTCGTTTTTGTCGACACCCTATGGATCCAGAAGCTTTAATAACTGTAACTGATTGATAAAAATTGTTGTTTCAATCATATCGAACTTTGAATAATGTGATTCAGTGTGAGTTACAATTACTAAATGGATTCATTGACTGCCCCTAACTATTATTATTATTATTATTTGTGTTAAATGACTTTTGTAGGGATAAAATGAGTCTTTCTGTTGTTATTATTAATTAGTAAACTTTCAGTGTTTTGATGCAAGAGTTCTGTTAAAAAAATGATATGGATTAATTTCAGAACTCATCTGTAGGCTACCGTTAGCTGCATAATGGTGGTGAAATTTTATGCCATTTCTACTCAAAATGATGATTATTTTTTCAGACATAGATGTTCTCATCATTTCTGTGGTTTGCACTTTACTCAGAAGTTAGAGACCAAGACGAGTGGCACACAGTACGCTCATGAGCTTATATATGTGATTTTCATTCCCGCTGCTCAGTAGGCCTATTTGTCATACACTTAGCTGGATCTTGGTGGCTTTTGCCAAGTATATAGCTGGTTTTACTTCTATAGAATTTTGGAGTGTTGCGTTGAGGTGTTCTGATGGTAGTTAACAGGTGCTTAACAGTCTTATTTAGGAAAACATGAAGCAGCCATGTGTTTGGTATTTTCCAAAGAGAAAGGAGTGAGGATCTCATGCAAACTTCTTGGATAATAATGTTCACAATTACCTTTGTATTCCTTTGCAAAAGGATGTGGACCCTTGTAGTTTACTGTTTCTAATAATCACATTCTGCTGTTTAGAGATTCTTATGGTAGATTGAAGATAATTGGAGTAAACATAGATTATTACATTAATTGGTTTACCTACTTTTCCTAACAAGCGTTACCAAAAACTTATTCGTCTATCATAGCTCCTGTATCCTGCTGTTAGGTTTCAAATTAACTGTTGCAAAGTTTTTGGAAAATTTTACACTTTTCCTGTAGAAGTCTGTGCTGATAGAAGAAGCAATTTTCTTTTCCATTTTTCATATCAGCTACAGATGCTTCTCATATAATAATGTCAAGGTTGTTGTCATGGAGTAAAGAAACAACTAAAATTCATTTATATATTTGATGAATTTAGACATGCCATCTTGCCATATCTACTACTGTGATAACAATTGTTTCACTAAAAGTGGTTCTATATGCTCTCTTGTTTGAGAACCTGCTTATATCATAAATGACCTTCTTGCTATGTGGTGACAACACTACAATTAAGCATTTTGTAACAAAGTGGTTTTTGGGGAAATAACATATTAATCTCACATAACGAGCTAAAATCTGTTATTGGGAACCAGCGATAGGGGGTCTTTTTCCAACAGAAGTTCTTCAACCATTACATAGGGATCAACATGAAAGGCTCGTGGATGCTTAATCACAAGATGTGTAATTTTCTTATAAACCCAGCTCATTAAAGATGGAGTCCATGGAAATTCCCTTTTTTTAATCTTTTCTTGTTGATTAATAAATTACATGACTGGGTGAGTTATGCTGAGAGTTTCAAGACAACATGTGGCATTGGTTCTTTATCCCTTTTCTTTTGTGCCCTCAAATCTGAGCACTTACACTACACTTTGTTGCACAACTGAAGCTAATGGTATCTTTTTTCCCCTAAATTGCTTTATGATTATCATGCTATGCAAGTAATCTAGTCCTGGATCTTTTCATTTCCTTTTCCTCACATACTGAAGAATACTGTAAATGGTGGAAATGTCTTTCTGATACTTTAAATGCTGGAAGTAGATGCCCCAGGGCTTAAATTTCAATGATTAAATGCTTCAACTTTTAGTTTTGTGCCCTTTCATCTTGAAGTCCTGCACTTTACTAAGTAAAGCCTTTTTTTCCCTTCATATGGGGACCAGATGTTATGAGAAGAGTCATTAGTCAATTGATTATTTTAAAATCTTAATCTTACAGCACATCCATAGGTTTTATAGACAGTGCTGCCAGATAATTCTTTTGAGAATGCTGGGCATATATTTTAATAGTTTCTGTTTTGGTAAACATGAATTGCCTGAAATCAAAAGAGGCTACAAATGTTATGTTTCTTAACAAGTCATGGAATTGCCTTATTTTCATTTTCACTCAATCTTAGCGTAAGGTTGACCTTGGCCTAAACAGCTAATCCTGTAGTATTGAGAATATGTCTTTTAGGCATCTGGTTAATCTGTGGGCATCAATTTATCACCTTATGACCAGAATTTGTTTTTTCTAAGGTGTTCATAATGTATTCTTTATTTTTGGATGGAAAACAGTGGTCTCTAAATGATCAATTATAGACAGATAAACAGAAGTTTGTAACAAAAAGTAAATTGCACACATTATCATAATACATTGACACTTCAAGTCATGTCAGTAATCACAGGCATTGCTCTATTTAACATTTATCAACTTACTGAATATTGATGTTTCTTGTCCAGGGTGAAAATGCGACAAAAGAGCCTCTAAACCATGAGGGTTTAAATTTCACCAAGGAAATATTAAGTGCCAGTTCATTTTCACGACAGTTGGCAGAACAAATGACACTTGCCAAGGCTTATGTCATTATAGCAAAGGAGCACAATAATCTTCATCTTGCTTGGGAACTGAGTAATAAGATTAGGAGTTGCCAACTTTTGCTTTCTAAAGCTGCCAAGAGAGGGGAGTCCATAACAGTAGAAGAAGCTGAGCCGATAATCAGTAGCTTATCATATCTCATTTTCAAGGCACAAGACGCTCATTATGATATTTCAACCACCATGATGACAATGAAATCTCATATCCAAGCTCTAGAAGAGCGAACAAATGCAGCAACAGTTCAAAGCACACTCTTTGGTCAGTTGGTGGCTGAGGCTTTGCCTAAGAGTCTTCACTGCCTGAAAGTAAAGCTCACAAATGACTGGCTTAAGCAGCTCCCCCTCCAAAACCATGTGGAGGAGAAGAGAAATTCCCCTCGAGTTATCGACAATAATCTCAACCATTTCTGCATATTTTCAGACAATGTGCTTGCCACTTCTGTGGTGGTCAACTCCACAATCTCCAATGCTGACCATCCAAAACAGCTTGTCTTCCACATAGTGACGAATGGAATTAGCTATGGATCCATGCAGGTTTGGTTTCTAACTAATGACTTCAAAGGGGTCACTGTAGAAGTGCAGAATATAGAGGAGTTTACCTGGTTGAATGCTTCTTATGCTCCTGTTATCAAACGGCTCCTTGATCAAGATTCAAGGGCCTACTACTTTGGGGCGTATCAAGATATGAAGGTTGAGCCAAAACTGCGGAACCCTAAGCACATGTCTTTGCTCAATCACCTCCGGTTTTACATCCCTGAGGTCTATCCACTTTTGGAAAAGGTTGTCTTCCTTGATGATGATGTTGTTGTCCAGAAGGATCTGACCCGGCTGTTTTCTTTGGATTTGCATGGGAATGTCAATGGAGCTGTGGAAACCTGTCTTGAAGCATTTCATCGATATTACAAGTATATCAATTTCTCTAACCCAGTCATCAGCTCAAAATTCGACCCGCAGGCATGTGGTTGGGCATTTGGAATGAACGTTTTTGATTTGATTGCATGGAGGAAGGAAAATGTGACTGCGCGGTATCATTACTGGCAGGAACAGAATGGTGATCAGATGCTGTGGAAACTGGGAACACTCCCCCCTGCCCTTCTAGCATTTTATGGACTGACCGAGACACTTGATCGGAGATGGCATGTGTTAGGACTGGGATATGACATGAACATTGATGACAGGCTGATTGACAGTGCTGCAGTTATTCACTTTAACGGGAACATGAAACCATGGTTGAAATTGGCCATTGGCAGATACAAGCCTCTTTGGGAAAGGTACATAAATCAGAGCCACCCGTATTACCAAGATTGTGTCATTAGTTGAAATCTGCTACTTTTTTATTATTGATATTTATGTGATCTTCGATGTTCTTAAACAGTTGACCTAGGATCGCATTGTTGTAGAGTCAGAAATAGAAAATTTTGGCTTTATTAGGAGCTTTACCTTTTGTTTTTTATATAATTTTTCTCTTTTAATATATTTTCTTAAAAGAAAAGGAACGAGTTTTATACTAAACAAAATTAAATCTACTAGGGTAAGAACTTTGAAGGATTCAATTTTGGCTGATGGGGTTTCCTTTCCTCTTCTGCAAGCTGTAGAACTATTTGTTCCTCGGCAATTCCTGTAATAAATTTTCAGCTCTTATGAATTATATTGTAATTGGATACAGACATTTGATATGCTGACTTGTCTTAATTTACGCAACTATATGTGGATTCTGTATCAGAACTTGAGGGTCTGGTTTTCCCTTAGTAGTAAAGCTCCTCTAGACATGAAATGTTCACAGCAGCGTGGTTGATCTAACTGCAATGGTCCAGGATGATCAGACCTGCAAATTTCTTCCATCGGTAATTGGGCTGCTAAATCATTTAAATGTTTAAAATCTATCAGCTTCTGAGTGCCAGGCGAAGCTTCTCAGGAACCTTTGTCTTTGGCCAGATGAAAGGTAGTTTTCATCTTGCAGCTGATACAGGTATTGTTGCAACTTGCAAGTGAGAAGCAGTTGTGCACTTGGGAAGTTTCCATGTGATTCTTCGCGATAATCTTGAAGCAAACGAAGGAAAAACCAGAATATCTGGTTTAGTAGACAACACTCGTAATGTGACTGCACCAGGGGTTCATGTTGTGAGGAAACGTTGAAACCACCCCCGAAGTGACCACCTTCACCATAGAACAAAGCACCATCACCGCTGCTAGTTAATTGTTATGGTCTAACCTTATTTACCATACCAATTATAGATCGTAAACACAGCAATGATCCCTTTTTGGGTTTTACCTTTTCTCTTCACCAGCCTCAATCCTTCACATGATGACTTTGGTATAAAGACGAATGAATGCCAACAGGTGAGCCCCGTTAAACCATGTCTTTGTTTTAGCCCGAACCTTTTCACATGAAAAATAGACCATTTTGGTTCACTAAAATAAAATCAAAGAATTGTTTTGAAAGTAAAAATGTAGCAAAATAATATTTGTTGAAAAAGTATTTTAAAAATAATATAGTTTAAATAAAACTAGTGATCCCTAATCACGGTTACATAACAAAATTGCAATTCAGAATCATGTGTTCAATTAGTACAAAACCTAGCTTTTTCTTCTTCTTCCTCTAATAGTCGCCTTACATCTCTATATATATAAAAAAGTTTCTCCACCCCCAAATCATCAAAAACAACTATTTATTCTTCACCAAGACACCAAAATCAGATCCCTTTCGTATCCATGCATCTTTGTAGTGTTCTTTTTAAATAAATAAATAAAACACTAGCCCAATCTCCCCCTTCAGTTTCCTCGCCATGACCACCACTCGAATCGCGCCATCAACAAATCAAGGTAAAAACACTACATTTCTCTTAATTTTATGGATTTCATTGTTAAATTGTGAGATTTTTAGTTTTGATTTATTATTATTTATGTGGTGTTTGATAACTGGGTATATGGTTGGAATTAAGATAATTTAGAGTAATTAGATATGTTTTTATGCAATTGATGTGATTTATGGTATCAATTAGGTCAGAATAGATAAATTAAGGT
The DNA here is from genome assembly GCA_019202695.1 of Populus x sibirica. Taxonomy (NCBI): domain Eukaryota; kingdom Viridiplantae; phylum Streptophyta; class Magnoliopsida; order Malpighiales; family Salicaceae; genus Populus; species Populus x sibirica. Next base: position 28,931 of record JAGMVL010001411.1, read on the forward strand.
TTGCAAATTAAAACAATTAGGGTTTGCGTTGAATTTCAAGATAAATTATCGTAATTGGAGACTTTGTTTGAACTAAGATAATTTAGGTTTTAATTAATATAATTATGTATATTTTAATGCAATTGATATTATGAAGGTTGAAATCATAGCAATTAGAGTTTGCGTTGAATTTTGGGATAAATTACTATAATTAAGGATTTTGCTTGAATTCAGATAATTTAAGTCTGAATTGATGCAACTAGATATGTTTTCATGCTATTGATGTTATGAATGTGGAAATCATAACAATTAGGGTTTGCGTTGAGTTTTGAGATAAATTACTATAATCGAGAATTTTACTTGAATTGAGATAATTTAAGTTTTAATTGATGCAATTTGGTATGCTTTCATGCAGTTGCTATTATGAAGGTCAAAATCATAGCAATTAGGGTTTGCGTTGAATTTTGAGGTTTGAATATAGTTTTGGGATAAATTGTTATTATTGGGGATTTTGCTTAAATTGAGATGATTTAAGTTTTAATTGATGCAATTAGGTATGCTTTCATGCAATTGATGTTATGAAGGTCAGAATCTAACAATTAGGGTTCGCGTTGAATTTTGGGATAAATTGCTATAATTGAGAATTTATCTTGAATTGAGATAATTTAAGTTTTAATTGATGCAATTAGTTATGTTTTCATACAATTAGGTCAAAAATCATAGCAATTAGATTTGCATTGAGTTTTCGGATAAATTGTTGTAATTTAAGTTTTTGTTTGAATTGAGATAATTTAAGTTTTAATTGATGTGATTAAGCATGTTTTCATGCAATTGATTGAAATTGATATTCTTCTTTTACTAAACATATCTTCCAACTTGTTTATTTTATGTCATTATGGTGGTATTATTGTTCCTAATATGAACAATAGTATCACTTATAATGACGGAAGTATTGTGTTTTTGAATACATCTAGAGATATATCATTTACAAATATTATATATGTCATTTACAAATATCTCTAGTTGTATTCAACAACACACACACACACATATATATAATATTTGTAAATGACATATCTCTAGTTGTATTCACACACACACACACACACATATAATATTTGTAAATGACATATCTCTAGTTGTATTGAACAACACAATACTTTTGTCATTATATATAGTAAACAATAGTATCACTAGAGGCATGTATAACTTGAATTGGACTTAAACATGGATAGATCTAGAGAGATCAAACTGCATGATTGTTCAACGTTGATGATGACACTTTTAAGTTACACACCTATAAACTAGGTGGCTAAAAAGAAAATCAACGATTGGGTTAAGTTGGTTGAAGAAATATGCACATGTGGTAAATGACATAGTTTTCATTAGCCTTGTTCACACATTCTTACATGTTGTGCAAAAATCATATTGATTTTATCCAATTCATTGATTCGTCTTATAGTGTTCAGTTGTATAGAAAGACATTTGAGACTCCATTACATCCTTTACTTGACAAATTAAATTGTAGTGAATATACTGGTTCTCAAGTAAAACCAAACCCTTCTAGATGTAAAACCGGTTAGGGTTGCAAAAAGTCCACTCAATTGCATAATGTGATGGATGCAAGGGAGGGAAATTCCTAAAATAGATGTGGCATACTCGGTCAGACAAGGCATAATAAGAAAGCTTGTGAGTATAGACAACATATGTATCTAATTATTACAAGTTAACATTGTATGTTATTTGTTATTACGTAATAAGATGTTATGTTTAAAGTTAAATCTTGTATTATATTATGTTGATCTGATATAATATATGTGTTATAGGTACAATTGGATATGATGTCATGTACACGGGAATCTACTTCATCTGTATATAAAGGCGCTAATGCATCTAGTTCACAAGGAGTGCATACATAAGGTGATGGAGATCCGTATTATATGCCTCCCAATCCTATTGAATTTTCCATTCTACTGTTCAAGATATGCATTGATTGAAGGACATGTGGATTAAAATTGTGAGTTATATATATATATATATATATATATATATATATATATATATTATAAGATATTGTACATACCATGCTAATTATAAGTTCAAAATCACTCGACAAATAATTCATGTTGATAAGTTTTTTTTTTAAGGATGATGGTAAGATATATTGCCAATTCCATAAGTCAATGAAGCTTCCAGATCCTGTGATCTTGCTTATCGTGCGCATAACGTTTTATTTTGTTACATGCCTACAACATATTAAGTTGGATCATGGATTGCTTAGAGCACTTATTAAGCGATGGACACATAAGACTCACTCCTTCCATATTTGAGTAAGTGAGATGATGCCTACATTGCAGGACATTGTTGTTCTACTTAGCTTGCCTATATATGGGTGAGCAGTTACTACCGTAGAGATTCAGGATAAGGTCACTTTATGCAAGCATACATTTGAATAAGCGTCCCCCTTATAACATGTTTAAGGGGCATTATTTGAAGATGAAATGGCTTGAACATAATTTTTCTTTATTGCTTCATGAGTATGACAAAAAGATCTTGTGATGGTATGTTAATGTGAAGTAATTGTATAGTATATATATTTATTGTATTAATAATTGTAATGAAAATATGTTAGGATGCGCATGTATGCTAGAGTGTATATACTTCATATGTTTGACAACATACTATTCACGGATCTTAGCGAATGCATGCTCCGTTATTCTATATACAGTTGCTAGAGGACTTTAACTCTATTTCATGGTATAGTTGGGGGTCAAGCATTCTTGTATGTTTGTACAAGCACCTATGTATTACAAGCATGAAATGATCTAAGCAAGTTGTGGGATATTTGCTGCTTTTATAGGTTTTATAATGAACATTGTTTTTTTTTTTATTATTATAACATATAAGGTTTGAGTTGCTTACTAATTGCTTGTATTTTTTGGTCATACAACTATGGGCATGAGAGCATTCCTAATTAGAGCGTCCTTATACTAGTCCAAAACTTGATATGTTTGTTCAGATTTTAGGAGTGGACCTATAAATCCCATTAGAAAACATGTAATATGTTGATTATAATTGTATCTTTAAATTAAAAATTGTTTTATTTAACATATTTAATTAGCTTATTGGTTTTAAAAGTTAGGTGATGTGGAAGGAGGTACTTTGAAAATAATCTAACATATGATTTGTTATTTTATCATAGCGAGTTATGTAAAAACAACATTATCAGGTATGAAGATTATTAGTTCATAACTAAACTTATTGGTTTAATTATTTATCATGTCAAAAATGTGTATAGTTAATTGCATTATTGATGGTGCTCGAATAGGTTAAATGGAATCATTATGTGGAAGACGACTATTTATCTATTAGTTGCTTCTCCTATTTGCAAACTAGGAAGGGATTTATGGACAACAATGGTCCTAATCATCTTTTTTAAGCTAGTTGAGTTGTTTTTCCCTAATCATGTGATACGACAGTTCAATTGGCGACAACACAACTTGGCTAAAATAGATACAAGTGACGCACTACATGCCATTAGTCATCGGGGTAGGCACAATGATTATAATTAGATGACCCACCATATCTACTACATAGCGTAATGAGATGCACAGAGAGATGAGATATTTAGGGAGGTGTATCCTATTATTTCAAAAGATTAATACATGGATTGGTATTTGGGTATAACACGCCAAATAATCACACCAGACTTGACGTCAGTTCCTCTATGCGAGAAAATGAAATATAGGCCACATGGACAACAAATTCAAAATTCCATAAGTATTTGATACTTTTTGTAGTTAATATGTGATGTTAAATGTGTTTTTATTTATGGATGAATAATTGTATTTGTTGAATATTAGGCTGGCAACGAGATGGTCAAGAAGTCTTTGCAGATCTTCATAAGCTCAAAGATGATGGACTTGCTCATTATTATATATCTCGTTAGTTTTACTCGTCGCACTATACTTGAGATGGTTGGACAAACATTACATCTAAATTTTGCTATTTTCCTAAATTTTTTCTCCTCTATGCAATTTTGCCTAAACATTTGGCCAATTGTGCTAGAAAGGAAAAATACTTAAAATCGAAGGCATAGAAAAAGAATAGAATTATTGTGCATAGCATAAGAAACTATAGAATATGAAAAATACCCTTTGCCATTTAACTTACTTTTCAAAGTCCTTTTCAAACAACTTTCTTTGAAAAGGCATCAAATTGTTGCCTTTTTAGGTGTTTTTCGATGACTTTGATGTGTTGATATAAAAAAATAAAAAAATATGATAAAAAAATTATTTTAATGTATTTTTAATTAAACACTTTTATACAAATATCATACACAACATTACTAAACACACATGAAGACTACAAGATGCCATCAATGTTATACTAGTCACTCACTAGATTTGTGGGCCCACACTACGCCGTAGGCTGAAACATTTTTTTATCGATTAAAAAAAGATGCTTGAGCGACACAAGCGTATTTTAGAGCAGTGAAAAAAACATGACTCTAGGCAAAAAAAAAATGGTATAATTTAATTAGATGATAAAAAATAGTTGATGATAATAAATGTACCAATTTACACAAAAACAAAATCATGGGAACCTGAAAAAAAATAGTTACCGAAATAAAAAAAAGGTGATGAAGCTAGTATTGTAGCTAATCAAATGAAAAAAAGAAAAAGAAAAAGGAAAATGAAAACATATTTTAGCCAACCTAAGCGACCATACCAAATATGCAAGCCAAGTCATGAGACTAGAATAATCCAACGTAAAGCAAAAAGAAATAAAGCCCAAGTGCAACACCAAAAAAATCCAATATAGACGGATGAAATTGAAAAAAAAATCAATTAAAAAAAACTAGTGAATTGGACAAGTGAACCAAACTCTGGACCGATATCATGCAAATAAGATAATCCAATAGAAGGCAAACAAAAAAAAATTACGAAGCTCAATTCTAAAATAACTCAATGATAAAGGATGAAACATAAAAAAATATTAAATTAAAAAAATGATCACAAAAATAACACCTGAGCCAACCTATGTTAACTTTCTAAACTCGTCGTCTAAGTGATGGGACCATGATAAATGAATAGAAAGGAAATTAAAGAAAATCATGAAACACAATATCAAAAAATCCCAACCTTAAAGGATGGAACTGGAAAAAAAGTTCTTAATAAATTTAATATTGAAAGATAAAATTGAAAAAAAAATATCATTTTAAAAGATTTATCAAAGTAAATTCAACAAAGAACAACAAATAAAAATAATCGAGATAACCCAAGTCATTTTCAAAATTAGTAAAAAATTCTATAAAACAAAAATAAATAAAAATAGCATAGTCGAATCTTTAATTGAATAAATATTGAAGGATGAAACTAAAAAAAAAACATGAGCTTAAAAATAAATAAGAAACCACAGCGAACCTCTTAAACCTTAGTTAATCTCTAAGGCTCGCAACCCGTAAAATCCTAAACCCAAGATTAATCAAGAAGCTCATTTTTCAACCAATTGAAATAGAAAAAAAATATTAATTCAAGAAATTTGTCAAAGTAAAAAAATAACAATAAAAAGAATGGAGATAAAATTTGATTAAAAAAAAAACAAAAGAATGAATTGTAAAAGAAACTCAACCTAAAACTTTATCTTAAATCAAACAAATAGCAATCAAAAGAATAGAAATCAAATCTGAAAGATAAAAATTTTGGAGAGGGATGAAATTGAAAAAGAATTATAAATGATGGATGATACGTTTCAACCTTGTGATACAACCCAAGCAAGGTCAAATTTGGATTTTGGCGTAAACGTTTCTACCGTCCAGTTTTATGTTATTAAACATAACTTTAAATCCAACTGTTGGATCGAGTTGAAACTTTACCAGAAGATTCCAGAGGTATTGGTCTATGTTAGGGTAAAGTTTCAGGTGAGTCAGTACTCAGAAAGGACTTGCAATATAGGTCAGAACAGGTTGTACAACTTTTGTTATTTACTTCATTTTGACTTGTGGACTTCCTATTTGGCAAGGATCATTTTCCTACAAGGATGTGGCAGCTTGTTTTGGTAATTTCCTAGTTCCACAAGGATCTTTAATGAGTTGCAATATAATCTCCAAGTGTGGCAAGGATTCATTAATGTTTTGGCTTATTCATCCTAACTACACAAGGGAAGAAGGGCTGGTGGTATTTAATGAAAAATTAGTTATTTTTATTATTTTTTTCATGTTTGGGCTTAATTAATACTTTGTTTTTCAGCTAGGATCCAAGGCTTGTTTGGATCACGTTATGGGCTTTCAGTTTAGGGTTTTTTGGTCAGTTTTGTAAGTGGACCAAATGAGTCCACTAGGGTAGATCCATTAGGGTTAATTTTTCAAAAAATATTTAAACTCATGTAACCAAAATTTTGGCAGTCATTGATGAATATTACTTCTGAATTTTTCAGTTTTAATGTGTGAGAGTGATTCTTATATTCTTCAGTTCTTGAACGAACTGAATCTGACTTATCGAAGATTAACTGGCTTCGTGGAGTCATTCTGCTCATTCCAATAGTGTTGGTGCCTTGGGATAGGTTTCCATTGTGTCACACTCCTATCAGACTTATTTCAGCTTTCCAGGATCAAATCTCAATCTTGATTGTGGGTTGCGTGATCACGTGATCATGAGGTTCGCATCAATGGAAATAAAGATTTATATAAATAGACATTAGAGAAGCAGCCTATATAGTGGAAACACAAATTTATATAGATAGATATAAATAGTTGTTTGGATTTTCCCAATCCATGATATAGAAAAGATGCTAAAACAATTTAGCATGGAATATAATCTAAGAGATGATACTTATATATTTCATTAAGAATACTTCTCTTCAAGGATAGGTTCCCTAAAACACCAATTGATAGAGATGTGATAGAAAGGATACCCTATGCTTTAGCTATTAGATCTATCATATATGTAAAGTTATGTATAAGACCATATGTATCTTATGCATTAAGCATAATGAGTAGTTACCAATCTATTCCAGGTAAATTCATTGGAAGACAGTTAAAAATATTTTTACGTACTTAAAAAGAACTAAGAATGTTTTTATAGTTTATGGAGGAGATGAACTAGCAATTTATGGTTCTTCATATGCTAGTTTTCAATCAAGCATTGATAATAGCAAATCTCAGTCAAGATATGTTTCTAGTTTAAATGGTGGTACTATGAGTTAGAAGAGTTCTAAACAAGAGACCATAACAAGTTCCACAATTAAAGTTGAATACATCTCTATATCTGAGGTGATAAAAAGGATTGTTTGATCAAAAAGTTCATCACTAAACTAGGTATGGTTCTTAACGTTGTTGATCTCGTAGCTTTGTACAATGATAATAATAGAGCCATTGCACAAGCAAACAAATCAAGGTCTCATCAACGATCCAAACATGTACTTAGATAATTCTACTTGATTAAAGAAATCATAGAAAGGAAAGATGTAAAAATAGAGCAAGTACCCACTATACTAACTCGGTAAAAACATGATCATCATATAAAGCAATATGGTATTAGATATATGAATGATTAGCTTTAGTACAAGTGGAAGGTTATTATTGTATATGCTTTATAGTCAATCAGTTAGTTACATGTGGCACTGACTTTATTCATGCAAAACATATTTATTATTAACAAAAGCATTATTTATCTTTAATATTCATTTATGTTTGATTAATTATTCTAGAATAAAAATCAATTCCTTAAGAAAAAAAATTGAAAAGAAAATTATAAAGTTGTTATAATTATAAGATCCTTATTGCATTAAAGCGTTGTTCCTAAATGTTCATGGTCGATACTCCATTAAGACTGCATATTAATTGAATTTGTTAAGATTGTGCATATTTTGTTTCTTTCCTTTATAAAAGGAAACATTTGTTATCATAAGTTGAGATGTAAGAGATTCCTAAAACTAATATATAGGTGTTTGTAAGATGACATGTACACTAAACTAATCCATATAAGAATTTTATAGTGAGACATCTCTTGTTTCTATGAAAAGGCTCACGTGATAATTATACAAATGATCATTAGACTTGAGATCACTAGGTTATCTTATATAGAAAATGTTATGCTTTGATCCTGACTATATGTTGTCCTAATCAAGGTTAATTAAACATGTAGATATTGGGTATAGTATGAACTATATGAAGGTATTTAAGTGATCAATAGATGATTCATCATCATAGGAGAATTAGAAAAAATGTTCCATATATTCTTGAATATTATTGATTATTAAATCTTTGTGTACGGAGGAATGAGTTATGAAAAGATATTCAAATCATATTCAAAAGATCAGTGACTATAGGGTTAAGAAAAAACATGATTTGACGGAGGAGACATACCCAATACTACAATGTTAAATTAGAACATTCTTAATAAAGAATAATAATTACACTAAGAAACTGGTCATTAAAATGTTAAGTCAAACCATGTATGATCTTTTTAATTTTTAGATGATCATATCACATTGCTAGACATTGCACTTGATCTTTAAATATAAATCAATCATTTTATTGAGTTGATAATAAATTAAATTGTTTAATTTATTTAATCCTATTTTATTTAAGATTGTGATTTATGTTTAGATCAACTTATTAGGGACCTAATGTCATTGCTCTCACATATAAGAACAATTGGTCAAAAATTAAATTTGGATGATTAATCAAGTGTAACTTAATTGTAAATAAGTTTTTGAAATTGAAGACTATAAAATAATTAATACATGGAATTACAATTATAGACCTAGAAAAATAAAGTAAAGACTTAATTGAATAAATTTCTAAAATTATCATGAAATAATATATATAATATTTTTTTGAGAACAAAGTGAGATTTTATCATTTATAGGGCTGTTAATAATAAGATGCTAAATAGAATATTATGACTCATATTTTTAGAGAGTGAAGTATGTTATAGAACATATGGTACCAAGAAACACCTAAGAACATTAAAAAAAAAAAAACAGAGATAACACTCAAAGACATAGTGATTCCTCTCTTTTAAAAGGGTTTTAAGAGATTTCTCATTAGTGATTTGTGTGGATTATTGGTCGAAGCTGGAAATTTGGATAGTTTGTGATTTGCAACAACTCAACCTTAAAAAAAATGATCAAACCTCAAAAATAATATTTAATTTTAAGGTATTTTTCAGATAAACTCTAAACAATCTTAAATTGTTTAACAAGATCTTTAGGACTTTCAAAGAAAAAAATTAAAATTATCATTTCTGATGCGATAGTTTTGAGAAACCTAACAAAGCATAAAGCTAGAATTGGGTCTTAAAAATATACGGGTCTGATTGATCTAGGGATTGAAATGTTTAAGGGTTGAACTAAGCCTGAGTAAGAGATAGAGATTTATTGCCAAAATGAGCATTATGCTAATAACCTAAAGTATATGATTAGAAAGTTCATTTTTCTTTCAAGAAAAAAGGTCAACAAAAAAAGTTCTTAAATGTTTTTTTAAAAGAAAAACATAAAACAAAATGATACCAAACAGTTCCCCTTGAAAAAAAAATTAAAACTTAAATTTTTTACTATTTCTATGTTTTTGTTATTAACATTTTACTACATTCAAATTAACATAACTTTGAACATATAACATAATCTGAGCTTATAATATGTAAGGTAACTTACTTTCACATCCTCAGATTTTTTTATGAATTTGAATGTTAATTGTCTTATAGCTTCAAACACCTATACTATAGTCATTAAAGTTTGATATTGAATAAAACTTCAATTCATTCTAATAAAATCAAGAAACCTCTACAAAGATGTGGGTCTTTTTTCACAACTAAAATAAGGAATGGTGGGCTGAAGCTCCTGCAAAACAAGTCTCTTAAAGAGGTTGGAGATCCTCCCATGTTTAAGATAGAAAATTAATGGTGAGAAAAGCCTAAAAAGTTAATGTGGTGTGTGTCACAGAGCTTGAACGTGCTAAGAATGAAGAAGAAGATTGAAAAAGATTAAATTCAGAATCCTTTATCTTAGAAATTATGATTATTTATATAGTTATGATTCTTGTCAACTTGCATAGAGTCATGGATATAAAATCAGTCTTCAGGCCCTCTAAAATTGTAAATCATCACTAGGAAATAATAGCTTTAAGGGTTGGTGTATTAATGTTTACACACACACGTGTGTGTGTAGTTAGTGGAATGAGGTAAAATTGACTTAGGATGTTCAATATCATGCCTGAACTCTCCTAGGCAGACATGGAAAAAGTTTGCTTGCACTTTTCTTTGGTACTTTGATTTTGTTCGGGGTTGCAAAGCAACTCGCTTTTCATCCAAATTTAAATATTGTTTTATTATAAATTAATTTTTTTAATTTTTTTAGATTATTTTAATATATTAATGTCAAAAATAAATCTTAAAAAAATATTTTAATATATTTATAAATAAAAATCACTTTAAAAAATAATTTTTACCAAAATTTCAAACACACTTTTTATGTCTTGCGTGATATGAAGCTCTTTAAGTCTACTTTATTTATAAGGTCACATGGTGGCCATGTGGAGTCGAGTGGGACCTATCATATGTATCATGGATACATCACATTCACATGCTCTTTTCTTTTTTTCTTTTTTTCTTTTAAACTAAAAAATACCCCACAGGTAATCGGGGAAAAAGAGTATTGGTTTTATAAGTTCAAAAACTAAACCAAAATTCACTGTATAAAAAAATCACCCTAGATCCAATATTATACAATATACTAAAATGGTTTAGTACCCCTGTTACTGTTTACCTAAACATAAATTATTATAGATTGCAGCAGTGTAATGACAAAGTTGCCCTTGCCACAGAGAGTTGCAAAGACTGTAGGGGGGTGGGGTTGTCTTTTTATTGGGATGCATTTGGCATTGAAGCGATGGTTGGGGAGAAAATGGTCAGTTCCAATTTTGGTGGGGTTGCATGCCTCAGGAAGGGCTTAGTGCCCCTGCCACTGTTTACCAAGACACAAATCATTGTAGATTGGAGTTGTGTAATGGCATAGTTGTCCTCACATAAACTTACAAAGCATGCACTGGGGGGTGGGGTTGTCTTCTTCATCGGATGCATTTGGCATTGAAAGCATGGTTGGGGACAAAATGGTAAGTTCGGATTTTGTTGGGGCATGGTAAGATTGCAGGCCTCAGGCATTGAGACATGGCATAACTACCAGACACATGGTGTTTGGGCTGTCATGCCCTAGGCGCTAGGGGCGGACACCGCCGCGTTGATTTGCATGCACACTCGCTGGGGTCGCAAACCCGCGTACCAGGGTTTGCAGACACACGTGAATGGGTAGCAAACCCGCACGTCTAGGGTCTCGCAAACCCACGAGGGGTTGCAGACCCGCGTGCCTGGGTTTGTTAACCGCGCATGGGGTCAACAGACCCCCACATAGAAGAATAAAAAATTTGAAAACAAATAATAATAATAATAACAATTATTATTATTATTATTATTATTATCATCATCATCATTAATAAATTTAAAAAAATATATATTATTACCGTCGAAGAAAAACCATAAATTTTGTTTGAAGAGATTAAAAACTATAAAAACTTAAAGTTGGACAAGTTTAATATTATTATTAATATTATAAATATTATTAAATTCATTAATATTATTAAATTTGAAATAAATATTATTACTATCGGAAAAAACATAGATTTGATTTGAAAGGTAAAATCAATTATTATTGTTATTGTTATTGTTATTATTGTTATTATTATTATTATTATTATTAACTTGGGTTTGACATCCTCTTCTAGACCACCAAAGAAACTTGGGGCAGGAAAGGGGTGTCTGACCCAAGTTGCTTGGGTGTGGTAAAGGCGTAGACCCAAGTCTTTTGGGTCTTGCAGAGCTGCCTGGCCCAAGACTCAGGATCCGGCATCCGGACCCGTATTTCTTAGGTCCGGCATCAGGACCCAAGGCTTTTAATTCCGGCGTACGAACCCACAGCTCTTGGGCCGGCGTCCTAACCCAAGGCTCTTGGGTATGGCGTCAAGGCCCAGACACTTGGGTCAAACATCCGAACCCGAGGCTAATGGGTTCGACGCTGCAGCCAAACTCAAAACTCTTGGATCTGGCGTTTAAAAGGGGCCTAATACTTATGGGCCTGGTGTTGCAGTCAGGCCCACTTAAATTTGAGTCATGCAAGTTTAATATTATTGTTATTATTAAAAATAATATTATTTGTATTATAAATATGATTATTTATATTATAATTAATAAATTTGAAAAAAATTATTAATTTTGAAAATTTATCAAAAATTTGATTTGAAAAGTAAAATTAAAAATTAGTATTATTATCATTAATAAATTTGAAAAAACATATTATTAGTATCGATTAAAAACCATAAATTTTATTTGAAAATATTAAAAACTATAAGAACTTGGGCCAAACAAGTTAAATATTATTAATAATATTATTAATATTATTAAATTCATTAATGTTATTAAATTTAAAATAAATATTATTACTATAAAAAAAATAGATTTGATTTGAAGGGTAAAATCAATTATTATTGTTGTTGTTGTTGTTATTAACTTGGGTCTGACATCCCTTTCCAGACTGAAGAAACTTGGGGCTTGGAAGGGCGTCTGACCCAAGTTGCTTGGGTGTGGCAAGGGTGCAGACCCAAGTCACTTGGATCTTGCAGCCCCTCCTGGCCCAAGACTTTGGGGTCCGGTGTCTGGACTCAAGGCTCTTGAGTCTGACATTTAAGAAGGGCCCAAAACTCTTGGACCTGATGTTGCAGCCAGATTCACTTAAACTTGGGTCAGGCAAGTTTAATATTATTATTTGTATTATAAATATTATTATTAATATAATAATTAATAAATTTAAAAAAAATATTAATATTAAAAAACAACCATAGATGTAATTTAAAGGTAAAATAACCTTAACGAGTTCCCATGCTGTCTTCCTCCACAAACAATATGACACCGCCTACAAGCTTGTAGAAAAAGCTCACTGCTATAAGAAAAACATAGTGCACCTTCGTAAACCAGTGGGATATGCACAATTTCTAGAGGGCGAAAGGTAGGGGTGTGCATGGATCAGGTCGGTTATAACCAAAATTTATATTCAAACCGTCATAACATGTTTGCTGATTTATGAACCCGAACGAACCCAATAATTTTAAACATCTAATCCGGTTGGTAAACAAAGTTTGTCCCAAAAAAATATCTAAAAAATCTTAGACATCTTTGTTTAGACAATTTAATAAAAAAACAATGATATTTTAAAAGTAATTTAAAATATATATTTAAGTTGATCTAGTTGAGTTTTCTGACCTCATCAAACGGATCATAAATTAATTACCTCAGTTTTCAAGTTTAATCCAATTAACTTGCAAAATACTTTGGAAAAAAAAAAACTCCATTTAAGCCCACCTCCTATAAAAAATATCAATTCAAGCTGTTAGCTTTGACCAAATTTAATAATTATATATTATACAGCCGATTCAAGAATATATTTTCTAATATAGAAAATAGAAAATAAACAAGACAACAATTATAGGGAGAACAAAATGAACACCCTGCAGCAGGCTTTGAGTTGAAAATCTAAGTGACAAACATGGGATGATTACAAGCAGAAAACTCTAATAGCTGTTCAATATCTTGATAATTGCCACCTCAAAATATCCACCACCCAATTAACAAAAAAATCAAGATGGAAAAGATTGAACAAAAGAGTCGCCTTCAAAATCACTACAGAACAACAAATACTAACCCAAATACTTGGAAAGCTACAAAAATACCCGGTCGTATGTATATTTGACTTCCTGGATTTGGAAACATAGGCGATATATCATTCAACAACACATTAAAAATGACCGAGTGCTTAATTTGTGGAAGGATTTGATAGCTCAAAAAGGGAAGATAAAAAAATGTGCTCCTACCAGAGCACCAAAACTGGAGCACCAGCTTTCGAATTAAGATTTGACTTCAGACATCTGATGAGTGAAAGCGATGTGGGAACTAGGTTTTCATTTGTCTAGTATTTATAATGGAAATTGTGCTAGGGTATGGTTAGGGTTGTGCTAAGGAAATTTCTCGTATGGTTAGGGTTATTTTAGTATGGTGCCTAGGATAAATATATTCGAGGTCTCGTTTAACAGGTTTTAAATTTGTGGGCATGAAACCCGACCGAAATATCTGTTTTTAATAGTTTTCAACCCATCCATCCATATTTGTTGTATCCATGAACCTGCTAAGAAACGGATTGGATCGGGTGAAATATTGCAAATATTTACATGTATTTCAAATACCTTGCACACCGCGTGGCCACATGAAGTCCCACTAATCAGTGCAAAGGAATAAGATCATTCTCAAAGGTGACCACATGCCCGCTAATCCGTGTTTAGTGTGACCGACCACATCTTCACAACCACCATTTTCCAGTGACACTTGCCTTATTTATCATTATAGATGTTACAGACTTTCTCAAATTTTCTTAAATGCAAGTATGGATTTTTTAAATCTAAGCCATGAAAAGAAGGTAAAAGTTGAATAATGTCTGGCTTAAAATTAAAATGAGATGCATTAGGAGGAAAAATTATGCATAAGGGTGCACTTGTTCTTATGAGATTCATGTGGTCTCTAAGTGTTCTTACTCTGTTATTCTCATTATGAAGCGACTGATTATCTTCTTCGGCCATATTTTCTGAAAATGATGAGGATTACAAAGTCTACCACTTAATGTACGTGACCAAACTCTCATGCACGTGTAGGAAGAGAATAAAAGGAAGAAGAAAACGAAAGAAAAAGAAACAAAAGTTAGACAAGAGATTGATGTCTTCTCTCAAGTGCAGGAGTGTCGAAGTAATAAATAACCCGGCAAGACCGGGGTCGAACCACAAGGAGGTTAACTATATAAATTATAAATAACAACAACAACAACAACAATAATAAGTTAAAGAGAGCTTTGAGATGTGATATTGATGTAAGGTTAGAGGATCTACTAATGGTATTTCAAACAAGTATAGTATAAACTTTTTTTATTACTCAACTGGAAACCACACACAAAGGAGGTTCTAATCGGATTATAAATTGTTAACATGATTACATTAATTATCTTATTCGAATAATGCTAATACTTGTAAATGTTGTCGGCATTCATGATTATAACTTATGTTAACAACAAATCAAGTTCCTTTCATAGCACAAGTGTCGGTTATACCATACGGTTGGGCTATGAAAGTGCCAAGTATTTGTTGTACCAAGGGTTACACAACATAAATCTAGATTAACCATTTAACAAGCAAAGTATTAAAAGTGAACAAGATAACAAATATAAAACATGTTAGTATCAAACATTAAGGTCCATGTTGAGTTTATATTATACTTATTCTTACACCATTAGTGTAACCTTTTCACCTTGACATGATAAACTTAGCTAAACATAATGAAAAAGAGAAACATAAATAAACAAGGAAAGGAAATGAAAAGCATAAGTAAGAGATTAATATAAGCAAAACTTAAGCATTACAAAATATAAAGAGAGAGCAAGAGCATGATCTTGATCTGAAAACCAAAATGCTTAAATACATGGCAAATGCCTCCTTTTATAGGCCAAAATTCAGAACTATTGATTTGTTGACTAATTGTTGAGTGGGTGGCCATATCTTGACTTGGTGACAATCCTTATCTTCTTGTCTACCAAGAACGTTATTGATAACGTCATAATTTGAACAGACTTAAATCATGAAAGTTCTAGGAAATTATCTCAGCTTTCCAGAAAAAAAAAGTTCAGGTCATTTGGACTTCTAGAACTCGAGATATGAACTGAACACTGAACAGTGTCTGGGCTGCAGGACAAATTCGGACTTCTCCATTGTTGCTATAATTTGGAATTGAAAACGGCCTTTTTAAATCTTGGACTCCCATGAATGTTTTAGGCCTATGTCTTAGATTTCCATCCATATAAAGGCAGACCTAAATCCAAGATCTACAACTCCGGATATGACCCAATGACTGACAGACGGTGTTCCAAGTTTGGATTGAACCTAAACATCTCTTTTCTAAGTTTGGCCCTCTCTTTGTCCTTTCAATTTCCGTACTTAAACTTATCAATCAATCCTTTCATTTATGTGATAGGCCCGCATTTAAGATGAACATTTACCATAAATTAAAGGTATCTTATGGTATCAGACTTGTTATTATAAAACATGCTTTAGTTAAGAAGTTATTGATACTTCAAGTGCAAAATGATGATATAAAACCTTGATAAAAATGCACTTTTAAGTACTAATCACAGACTCAGAAATCATCACCTAAACACCTTCCAAAGGTGACGCGTGGATTCGAAAGTGCTCGCAGCCCCTGTTAACTCAGAAAAAGTCAACGAAAACGGAGTCGGTGCCGAATGGGAAATCGTCAATGAAACAACTTCCAAAGGTGACACGTGGATTCGTCATCGCGCCCAACCCTTGTTGACTTAGAAAAAGTCAATGAAAACTAAGTCACTACAGTCTCTGAAATTGTTAACGAAATTGATTCCGAAGGTGACGCGTGGAGTCGTCAGCGCCAACAGTCCCTCTGACTCACAAACAGTCAACGAAAACTGAGTCACTACCGACTCAGAAATGATTACCTAAACACCATCCAAAGGTGAGACGTGGATTGCGAAGTGCTCATGACCCTGTTGACTCAGAAAAGGTCAACGAAAACTGAGTCGGTGCCGACTGGGAAATCATCAACGAAACAACTTCCAAAGGTAACGCATGGATTCGTCAGCGCGTCCAGCCCCTGTTGACTTAGAAACTGTTAATGAAAACAGAACCACTGTCATCTTTGAAATCATCAACGAAACCGATTCCAAAGGTGACGCTTGGATTTGTCAGCACGAACAACCCCTGTTGACTCAGAAATAGTCAACGTAAGCCGGTTGTTCGCCGACTCGAAATCTTCACATAAAAACCTTCCAAAG